>JBAMJR010000035.1:47500-55000 GCA_038501785.1 Myoxocephalus aenaeus | reverse complement strand
AGCTCCATGGTGTAGAGGACCAGTGTTAATCCCTAATAAAGTGTTCAATATGTGGGTTGACATGTTCAATGAGACCCTCTGTGGTCCTCAGTGAGCTCCATGGTGAAGAGTGGTAGTGTGAATCGGTATTAAAGTGTTCAATGTGGGGGTTGACATGTCTAATGAGACCCTCTGTGGTCCTCAGTGAGCTCCATGGTGTAGATGACCAGTGTGCATCCCTAATAAAGTGTTCAATATGTGGGTTGAGATGTCTAATGAGACCCTCTGTGGTCCTCAGTGAGCTCCATGGTGTAGAGGACCAGTGTGCACCCCTAATAAAGTGTTCAATATGTGGGTTGGCATGTTCAATGAGACCCTCTGTGGTCCTCAGTGAGCTCCATGGTGTAGAGGACCAGTGTGCACCCCTAATAAAGTGTTCAATATGTGGGTTGACATGTCTAATGAGACCCTCTGTGGTCCTCAGTGAGCTCCATGGTGTAGATGACCAGTGTGCATCCCTAATAAAGTGTTCAATATGTGGGTTGAGATGTCTAATGATACCCTCTGTGGTCCTCCATGGTGAAGAGGACCAGTGTGCATCCCTAATAAAGTGTTCAATATGTGGGTTGGCATGTCTAATGAGACCCTCTGTGGTCCTCAGTGAGCTCCATGGCTCTCAGGGGTTAATATTTCAAACATCACTAATCCGATATTAATGCTCTATTTGTGCCTTGGCACTTTAAACATGTAGCCATGGGTCTTGTGGTGCATTTTGCCATCTCTAGACCGACTTTGCGGCCTTCAAACGCGGCCTCTGAAGTCTGAATGGAATCCAAGTTGCAGTCAGTCGAATTGAATTCATAGCCTGGTAGAGGGCTCCATCTTGTGGCGAAATCCGGGCATTACAAATTGAGCTTTTAATGCACTGACCTCTGCAAACCTGACCCGCCGACTGCGCTCTACAGCGGCCGCCGAGCAGGCTGTGGAGCACCTAGAAGCCTGCGGGTTGGCTTCCCGTCTTCAGGGGAAGCTCTTCTTTCCAACGCCGTTTTCCGCGAGAAGATTGGAGCATGGTAAGGCACTTTCCAGGGTTGAAATGTGGCTCCCGGCCTTCTACTCCAATGCAGGCTTCGACTCCGGAGCACTAAAACGGCTGTGGAGCAGGCTCTGGAGCACCTAGAGGCCCGCGGGTTGGCTTGCATTTTTCAGGGGAACCTCCTCTTTCCAACGCCGTTTTCCGCGAGAAGATTGGAGCATGGTAAGGCACTTTCCAGGGTTGAAATGTGGCGCGAGCTGTGCTTGGAGCTCCCTCCTGTGGCGACGTCCGGTACTGCATGCGGATTCACTAAAACGGTCCTAAATCAGGCTGTGGACCACCTAGAAGCCCCGGGTTTGGCTTCCCGTGTTCAGGGGAAGCTCCTCTTCAATTCGGCATGGTCCCCGTGGTTCCAGGCCTGCTAACAGCGAAAGGTCAAAGGTCAGATGGCCTCCAAAGCCCTGAGCTCCCCAGCTAGAGGGAGTGTCTTCTGGGTCTGTCTGAGTGAGTGTGAGACCCCCCCACGAGACCCAGACCAGTACCCGGACTTGGTGGTCCTGGTCTGGGTCTGTGTGAGTGACTGAGACCCCCCATGAGACCCAGACCAGTACCCAGGCTTGGTGGTCCTGGTCTGGGTCTGTGTGAGTGACTGAGACCCCCCATGAGACCCAGACCAGTACCCAGACTTGGTGGTCCTGGTCTGGGTACCTCTGAGTGACTGAGACCCCCCCCATGAGACCAAGACCAGTACCCAGACTTGGTGGTCCTTCTCTGGGTACCCCAGAGGGACTGAGACCCCCCATGAGACCAAGACCAGTACCCAGACTTGGTGGTCCTTCTCTGGGTACCCCAGAGGGACTGAGACCCCCCCATGAGACCAAGACCAGTACCCAGACTTAGTAGACCTGGTCTGGGTACCCCAGAGGGACTGGGACCCCCCATGAGACCAAGACCAGTACCCAGGCTTGGTGGTCCTGGTCTGGGTCTGACTGAGTGACTGAGACCCCCCCACAAGACCAAGACCAGTACCCAGGCTTAGTAGACCTGGTCTGGGTACCCCAGAGGGACTGAGACCCCCCCATGAGACCCAGACCAGTACCCAGACTTAGTAGACCTGGTCTGGGTACCAGAGAGGGACTGAGACCCCCCATGAGACCCAGACCAGTACCCAGACTTAGTAGACCTGGTCTGGGTACCCCAGAGTGACTGAGACCCCCCATGAGACCCAGACCAGTACCCAGACTTAGTAGACCTGGTCTGGGTACCAGAGAGGGACTGAGACCCCCCCATGAGACCCAGACCAGTACCCAGACTTAGTAGACCTGGTCTGGGTACCATAGAGGGACTGAGACCCCCCCACAAGACCAAGACCAGTACCCAGGCTTGGTGGTCCTGGTCTGGGTCTGACTGAGTGACTGAGACCCCCCCACAAGACCAAGACCAGTACCCAGGCTTAGTAGACCTGGTCTGGGTACCAGAGAGGGACTGAGACCCCCCCATGAGACCCAGACCAGTACCCAGACTTAGTAGACCTGGTCTGGGTACCATAGAGGGACTGAGACCCCCCCACAAGACCAAGACCAGTACCCAGGCTTGGTGGTCCTGGTCTGGGTCTGTGTGAGTGACTGAGACCCCCTTCAGGACCAAGGCCAGTACCCAGACTTAGTAGACCTGGTCTGGGTACCAGAGAGGGACTGAGACCCCCCCATGAGACCCAGACCAGTACCCAGACTTGGTGGTCCTTCTCTGGGTACCCCAGAGGGACTGAGACCCCCCCACAAGACCAAGACCAGTACCCAGGCTTGGTGGTCCTGGTCTGGGTACCCCAGAGTGACTGAGACCCCCCATGAGACCAAGACCAGTAACCAGGCTTTGGTGGTCCTGGTCTGGGTACCCCAGAGTGACTGAGACCCCCCCACAAGACCAAGACCAGTACCCAGACTTGGTGGTCCTTCTCTGGGTACCCCAGAGTGACTGAGACCCCCCATGAGACCCAGACCAGTACCCAGACTTAGTAGACCTGGTCTGGGTACCATAGAGGGACTGAGACCCCCCCACAAGACCAAGACCAGTACCCAGACTTAGTAGACCTGGTCTGGGTACCATAGAGGGACTGAGACCCCCCCATGAGACCCAGACCAGTACCCAGACTTAGTAGACCTGGTCTGGGTACCAGAGAGGGACTGAGACCCCCCCCCATGAGACCCAGACCTTTACCCAGACTTAGTAGACCTGGTCTGGGTACCAGAGAGGGACTGAGACCCCCCCATGAGACCCAGACCTTTACCCAGACTTAGTAGACCTGGTCTGGGTACCAGAGAGGGACTGAGACCCCCCATGAGACCAAGACCAGTACCCAGGCTTTGGTGGTCCTAGTCTGGGTCTGTGTGAGTGACTGAGACCCCCTTCAGGACCAAGGCCAGTACCCAGGCTTGGTGGTCCTGGTCTGGGTACCCCAGAGTGACTGAGACCCCCCCATGAGACCCAGACCAGTACCCAGACTTAGTAGACCAGGTCTGGGTGCCAGAGAGGGACTGAGACCCCCCCATGAGACCAAGACCAGTACCCAGACTTAGTAGACCTGGTCTGGGTACCAGAGAGGGACTGAGACCCCCCCATGAGACCCAGACCAGTACCCAGACTTAGTAGACCAGGTCTGGGTGCCAGAGAGGGACTGAGACCCCCCATGAGACCAAGACCAGTACCCAGACTTAGTAGACCTGGTCTGGGTACCCCAGAGTGACTGAGACCCCCCCCATGAGACCAAGACCAGTACCCAGACTTAGTAGACCAGGTCTGGGTGCCAGAGAGGGACTGAGACCCCCCCATGAGACCAAGACCAGTACCCAGACTTAGTAGACCTGGTCTGGGTACCAGAGAGGGACTGAGACCCCCCCATGAGACCCAGACCAGTACCCAGACTTAGTAGACCAGGTCTGGGTGCCAGAGAGGGACTGAGACCCCCCATGAGACCAAGACCAGTACCCAGACTTAGTAGACCTGGTCTGGGTACCCCAGAGTGACTGAGACCCCCCCCATGAGACCAAGACCAGTACCCAGACTTAGTAGACCTGGTCTGGGTACCATAGAGGGACTGAGACCCCCCCCATGAGACCCAGACCAGTACCCAGACTTAGTAGACCTGGTCTGGGTACCAGAGAGGGACTGAGACCCCCCACAAGACCAAGACCAGTACCCAGGCTTAGTAGACCTGGTCTGGGTACCAGAGAGGGACTGAGACCCCCCATGAGACCAAGACCAGTACCCAGACTTAGTAGACCTGGTCTGGGTACCATAGAGGGACTGAGACCCCCCCATGAGACCCAGACCAGTACCCAGACTTAGTAGACCAGGTCTGGGTGCCAGAGAGGGACTGAGACCCCCCATGAGACCAAGACCAGTACCCAGACTTAGTAGACCTGGTCTGGGTACCCCAGAGTGACTGAGACCCCCCCCATGAGACCAAGACCAGTACCCAGACTTAGTAGACCTGGTCTGGGTACCATAGAGGGACTGAGACCCCCCCCATGAGACCCAGACCAGTACCCAGACTTAGTAGACCAGGTCTGGGTGCCAGAGAGGGACTGAGACCCCCCATGAGACCAAGACCAGTACCCAGACTTAGTAGACCTGGTCTGGGTACCCCAGAGTGACTGAGACCCCCCCCATGAGACCAAGACCAGTACCCAGACTTAGTAGACCTGGTCTGGGTACCATAGAGTGACTGAGACCCCCCATGAGACCCAGACCAGTACCCATACTTAGTAGACCTGGTCTGGGTACCCCAGAGTGACTGAGACCCCCCATGAGACCCAGACCAGTACCCAGGCTTGGTGGTCCTGGTCTGGGTCTGTGTGAGTGACTGAGACCCCCCATGAGACCCAGACCAGTACCCAGACTTGGTGGTCCTTCTCTGGGTACCCCAGAGTGACTGAGACCCCCCATGAGACCAAGACCAGTACCCAGGCTTTGGTGGTCCTGGTCTGGGTACCCCAGAGGGACTGAGACCCCCCATGAGACCAAGACCAGTACCCAGGCTTGGTGGTCCTGGTCTGGGTACCCCAGAGGGACTGAGACCCCCCATGAGACCAAGACCAGTACCCAGACTTAGTAGACCTGGTCTGGGTACCATAGAGGGACTGAGACCCCCCCACAAGACCAAGACCAGTACCCAGACTTGGTGGTCCTTCTTTGGGTCTGTGTGAGTGACTGAGACCCCCCATGAGACCCAGACCAGTACCCAGACTTGGTGGTCCTTCTCTGGGTACCCCAGAGTGACTGAGACCCCCCATGAGACCAAGACCAGTACCCAGGCTTGGTGGTCCTGGTCTGGGTACCCCAGAGGGACTGAGACCCCCCATGAGACCAAGACCAGTACCCAGACTTAGTAGACCTGGTCTGGGTACCATAGAGGGACTGAGACCCCCCCATGAGACCAAGACCAGTACCCAGACTTAGTAGACCTGGTCTGGGTACCATAGAGGGACTGAGACCCCCCCATGAGACCAAGACCAGTACCCAGGCTTAGTAGACCTGGTCTGGGTACCCCAGAGTGACTGAGACCCCCCCATGAGACCCAGACCAGTACCCAGACTTAGTAGACCTGGTCTGGGTACCATAGAGGGACTGAGACCCCCCCATGAGACCAAGACCAGTACCCAGACTTAGTAGACCAGGTCTGGGTACCAGAGAGGGACTGAGACCCCCCATGAGACCAAGACCAGTACCCAGACTTAGTAGACCAGGTCTGGGTACCCCAGAGTGACTGAGACCCCCCCATGAGACCAAGACCAGTACCCAGACTTAGTAGACCTGGTCTGGGTACCAGAGAGGGACTGAGACCCCCCTACAGGACCCAGACCTTTACCCGGACTTAGTAGACCTGGTCTGGGTACCAGAGAGGGACTGAGACCCCCCATACAGGACCAAGACCTTTACCCGGACTTAGTAGACCTGGTCTGGGTACCAGAGAGGGACTGAGACCCCCCTACAGGACCAAGACCTTTACCCGGACTTAGTAGACCTGGTCTGGGTACCAGAGAGGGACTGATACCCCCCTACAGGACCCAGACCTTTACCCGGACTTAGTAGACCTGGTCTGGGTCCAGCTGAGGGACTGAGACCCCCCCATGAGACCAAGACCTTTACCCGGACTTAGTAGACCTGGTCTGGGTACCCCAGAGGGACTGAGACCCCCCCATGAGACCAAGACCTTTACCCGGACTTAGTAGACCTGGTCTGGGTACCCCAGAGGGACTGGGACCCCCCTACAGGACCCAGACCTTTACCCGCACTTAGTAGACCTGGTCTGGGTACCCCAGAGGGACTGGGACCCCCCTACAGGACCCAGACCAGTACCCGGACTTAGTAGACCTGGTCTGGGTCTAGCTGAGAGACTCAGACCCCACTACAGGACCAAGACCTTTAGCCGGACTTAGTAGACCTGGTCTGGGTCTAGCTGAGTGACTCAGACCCCCCTACAGGACCAAGACCTTTAGCCGGACTTAGTAGACCTGGTCTGGGTACCCCAGAGGGACCTGGACCCCCTAGAGGACCAAGGCCAGCAGCCAGACCTCCTCTCACTCGCTGCTCAGCCCCCACCTTTTTTTTCGCCATAGTTTCGGAGGAAATCCCCCCTCCCTCAGGAAGAAAAAACTTTAACTTTTTTCAAAATGGAAAAAGTGATGAAAATCAGACAGAGTCCACTATTCTAGAGTACCAGGGCTCCGAGATAGTTAGAGAACCAGGGGTCCGAGATCTAGATAACCAGGGGCACGAGAGTTAGAGAACCAGGGGCGCCAGAGTTCTAGAGAACCAGGGGCACGAGAGTTAGAGAACCAGGGGCGCGAGAGTTAGAGTACCAGGGGCGCGAGAGTCCTAGATAACCAGGGGCGCGAGAGTTAGAGAACCAGGGGCACGAGAATCCTAGATAACCAGGGGCGCGAGAGTCCTAGAGAACCAGGGGCGCGAGATTCGGAGCACCAGGGGCACGAGAATCGGAGTTAGAGAACCAGGGGCGCGAGATTCGGAGCACCAGGGGCGCGAGAATCGGAGTTAGAGAACCAGGGGCGCGAGATTCAGAGTACCAGGGGCGCGAGAATCGGAGCACCAGGGGCGCGAGAATCGGAGTTAGAGTACCAGGGGCGCGAGATTCAGAGTACCAGGGGCGCGAGATTCAGAGTACCAGGGGCACGAGAATCAGATTTAGAGTACCAGGGGCGCGAGACTCAGAGTACCAGGGGCACGAAACGGAGTGTAAGATAACAGACCGAAGATTACCTCTTTCATTATTTTACATTGACACACTTTGGTACGGTGCGACAAAATTACCTCTCGCACGATTTCAGAAACCCAGTTTTCAGAAAAAGACTTACCATGAGTTGAGGCCGGCTTTTCACAGGAATGGATGCCCACGATGAGTGAAGGCAGATCGGATGGTCTGGGCGGCCATAGAGGGTCCATGTCCTGGATAAAAAACACTTTGG
>JBAMJR010000035.1:32500-37500 GCA_038501785.1 Myoxocephalus aenaeus | reverse complement strand
TAATGATACCCTCTGTGGTCCTCCATGGTGAAGAGGACCAGTGTGCATCCCTAATAAAGTGTTCAATATGTGGGTTGGCATGTCTAATGAGACCCTCTGTGGTCCTCAGTGAGCTCCATGGCTCTCAGGGGTTAATATTTCAAACATCACTAATCCGATATTAATGCTCTATTTGTGCCTTGGCACTTTAAACATGTACCCATGGGTCTTGTGGTGCATTTTGCCATCTCTAGACCGACTTTGCGGCCTTCAAACGCGGCCTCTGAAGTCTGAATGGAATCCAAGTTGCAGTCAGTCGAATTGAATTCATAGCCTGGTAGAGGGCTCCATCTTGTGGCGAAATCCGGGCATTACAAATTGAGCTTTTAATGCACTGACCTCTGCAAACCTGACCCGCCGACTGCGCTCTACAGCGGCCGCCGAGCAGGCTGTGGAGCACCTAGAAGCCTGCGGGTTGGCTTCCCGTCTTCAGGGGAAGCTCTTCTTTCCAACGCCGTTTTCCGCGAGAAGATTGGAGCATGGTAAGGCACTTTCCAGGGTTGAAATGTGGCTCCCGGCCTTCTACTCCAATGCAGGCTTCGACTCCGGAGCACTAAAACGGCTGTGGAGCAGGCTCTGGAGCACCTAGAGGCCCGCGGGTTGGCTTGCATTTTTCAGGGGAACCTCCTCTTTCCAACGCCGTTTTCCGCGAGAAGATTGGAGCATGGTAAGGCACTTTCCAGGGTTGAAATGTGGCGCGAGCTGTGCTTGGAGCTCCCTCCTGTGGCGACGTCCGGTACTGCATGCGGATTCACTAAAACGGTCCTAAATCAGGCTGTGGACCACCTAGAAGCCCCGGGTTTGGCTTCCCGTGTTCAGGGGAAGCTCCTCTTCAATTCGGCATGGTCCCCGTGGTTCCAGGCCTGCTAACAGCGAAAGGTCAAAGGTCAGATGGCCTCCAAAGCCCTGAGCTCCCCAGCTAGAGGGAGTGTCTTCTGGGTCTGTCTGAGTGAGTGTGAGACCCCCCCACGAGACCCAGACCAGTACCCGGACTTGGTGGTCCTGGTCTGGGTCTGTGTGAGTGACTGAGACCCCCCATGAGACCCAGACCAGTACCCAGGCTTGGTGGTCCTGGTCTGGGTCTGTGTGAGTGACTGAGACCCCCCATGAGACCCAGACCAGTACCCAGACTTGGTGGTCCTGGTCTGGGTACCTCTGAGTGACTGAGACCCCCCCCATGAGACCAAGACCAGTACCCAGACTTGGTGGTCCTTCTCTGGGTACCCCAGAGGGACTGAGACCCCCCATGAGACCAAGACCAGTACCCAGACTTGGTGGTCCTTCTCTGGGTACCCCAGAGGGACTGAGACCCCCCCCATGAGACCAAGACCAGTACCCAGACTTAGTAGACCTGGTCTGGGTACCCCAGAGGGACTGGGACCCCCCATGAGACCAAGACCAGTACCCAGGCTTGGTGGTCCTGGTCTGGGTCTGACTGAGTGACTGAGACCCCCCCACAAGACCAAGACCAGTACCCAGGCTTAGTAGACCTGGTCTGGGTACCAGAGAGGGACTGAGACCCCCCCATGAGACCCAGACCAGTACCCAGACTTAGTAGACCTGGTCTGGGTACCATAGAGGGACTGAGACCCCCCCACAAGACCAAGACCAGTACCCAGGCTTGGTGGTCCTGGTCTGGGTCTGACTGAGTGACTGAGACCCCCCCACAAGACCAAGACCAGTACCCAGGCTTAGTAGACCTGGTCTGGGTACCAGAGAGGGACTGAGACCCCCCCATGAGACCCAGACCAGTACCCAGACTTAGTAGACCTGGTCTGGGTACCATAGAGGGACTGAGACCCCCCCATGAGACCAAGACCAGTACCCAGACTTAGTAGACCTGGTCTGGGTACCCCAGAGGGACTGAGACCCCCCCACAAGACCAAGACCAGTACCCAGGCTTGGTGGTCCTGGTCTGGGTACCCCAGAGTGACTGAGACCCCTTCACGAGACCAAGACCAGTACCCAGGCTTGGTGGTCCTGGTCTGGGTCTGTGTGAGTGACTGAGACCCCCTTCAGGACCAAGGCCAGTACCCAGGCTCGGTGGTCCTTCTCTGGGTCTGAGTGAGTGACTGAGACCCCCCCATGAGACCCAGACCAGTACCCAGACTTAGTAGACCTGGTCTGGGTACCAGAGAGGGACTGAGACCCCCCCACGAGACCCAGACCAGTACCCGGACTTGGTGGTCCTGGTCTGGGTCTGTGTGAGTGACTGAGACCCCCCATGAGACCCAGACCACTACCCAGACTTAGTAGACCTGGTCTGGGTACCCCAGAGAGACTGAGACCCCCCCACAAGACCAAGACCAGTACCCAGGCTTGGTGGTCCTGGTCTGGGTCTGTGTGAGTGACTGAGACCCCCCATGAGACCAAGACCAGTACCCAGGCTTAGTAGACCTGGTCTGGGTACCAGAGAGGGACTGAGACCCCCCCACGAGACCCAGACCAGTACCCAGGCTTGGTGGTCCTGGTCTGGGTCTGTGTGAGTGACTGAGACCCCCCATGAGACCAAGACCAGTACCCAGGCTTAGTAGACCTGGTCTGGGTACCAGAGAGGGACTGAGACCCCCCTACAGGACCAAGACCTTTACCCAGACTTAGTAGACCTGGTCTGGGTACCAGAGAGGGACTGAGACCCCCCTACAGGACCCAGACCTTTACCCGGACTTAGTAGACCTGGTCTGGGTACCAGAGAGGGACTGAGACCCCCCTACAGGACCAAGACCTTTACCCGGACTTAGTAGACCTGGTCTGGGTACCAGAGAGGGACTGAGACCCCCCCATGAGACCAAGACCAGTACCCAGACTTAGTAGACCTGGTCTGGGTACCCCAGAGTGACTGAGACCCCCCTACAGGACCAAGACCTTTACCAGGACTTAGTAGACCTGGTCTGGGTACCACAGAGGGACTGGGACCCCCCTACAGGACCCAGACCTTTACCCCGGACTTAGTAGACCTGGTCTGGGTACCAGAGAGGGACTGAGACCCCCCATGAGACCAAGACCAGTACCCAACTTAGTAGACCTGGTCTGGGTACCCCGGAGTGACTGAGACCCCCCCATGAGACCAAGACCAGTACCCAGACTTGGTGGTCCTGGTCTGGGTACCCCAGAGTGACTGAGACCCCCCATGAGACCCAGACCAGTACCCAGACTTAGTAGACCTGGTCTGGGTACCCCAGAGGGACTGAGACCCCCCCATGAGACCCAGACCAGTACCCAGACTTAGTAGACCTGGTCTGGGTACCATAGAGGGACTGAGACCCCCCCACAAGACCAAGACCAGTACCCAGGCTTGGTGGTCCTGGTCTGGGTACCCCAGAGTGACTGAGACCCCCCATGAGACCCAGACCAGTACCCAGACTTAGTAGACCTGGTCTGGGTACCAGAGAGGGACTGAGACCCCCCATGAGACCCAGACCAGTACCCAGACTTAGTAGACCTGGTCTGGGTACCATAGAGGGACTGAGACCCCCCCACAAGACCAAGACCAGTACCCAGGCTTGGTGGTCCTGGTCTGGGTCTGACTGAGTGACTGAGACCCCCCCATGAGACCCAGACCAGTACCCAGACTTAGTAGACCTGGTCTGGGTACCATAGAGGGACTGAGACCCCCCCATGAGACCAAGACCAGTACCCAGGCTTAGTAGACCTGGTCTGGGTACCCCAGAGTGACTGAGACCCCCCCATGAGACCCAGACCAGTACCCAGACTTAGTAGACCTGGTCTGGGTACCAGAGAGGGACTGAGACCCCCCCATGAGACCAAGACCAGTACCCAGACTTAGTAGACCTGGTCTGGGTACCAGAGAGGGACTGAGACCCCCCATGAGACCAAGACCAGTACCCAGGCTTGGTGGTCCTTCTCTGGGTCTGACTGAGTGACTGAGACCCCCTTCAGGACCAAGGCCAGTACCCAGGCTTGGTGGTCCTGGTCTGGGTACCCCAGAGTGACTGAGACCCCCCATGAGACCCAGACCAGTACCCAGACTTAGTAGACCTGGTCTGGGTACCAGAGAGGGACTGAGACCCCCCATGAGACCAAGACCAGTACCCAGACTTAGTAGACCTGGTCTGGGTACCCCAGAGGGACTGAGACCCCCCCATGAGACCAAGACCAGTACCCAGACTTAGTAGACCTGGTCTGGGTACCATAGAGGGACTGAGACCCCCCCATGAGACCAAGACCAGTACCCAGACTTAGTAGACCTGGTCTGGGTACCATAGAGGGACTGAGACCCCCCCATGAGACCAAGACCAGTACCCAGGCTTAGTAGACCTGGTCTGGGTACCCCAGAGTGACTGAGACCCCCCCATGAGACCCAGACCAGTACCCAGACTTAGTAGACCTGGTCTGGGTACCATAGAGGGACTGAGACCCCCCCATGAGACCAAGACCAGTACCCAGACTTAGTAGACCAGGTCTGGGTACCAGAGAGGGACTGAGACCCCCCATGAGACCAAGACCAGTACCCAGACTTAGTAGACCAGGTCTGGGTACCCCAGAGTGACTGAGACCCCCCCATGAGACCAAGACCAGTACCCAGACTTAGTAGACCTGGTCTGGGTACCAGAGAGGGACTGAGACCCCCCTACAGGACCCAGACCTTTACCCGGACTTAGTAGACCTGGTCTGGGTACCAGAGAGGGACTGAGACCCCCCATACAGGACCAAGACCTTTACCCGGACTTAGTAGACCTGGTCTGGGTACCAGAGAGGGACTGAGACCCCCCTACAGGACCAAGACCTTTACCCGGACTTAGTAGACCTGGTCTGGGTACCAGAGAGGGACTGATACCCCCCTACAGGACCCAGACCTTTACCCGGACTTAGTAGACCTGGTCTGGGTCCAGCTGAGGGACTGAGACCCCCCCATGAGACCAAGACCTTTACCCGGACTTAGTAGACCTGGTCTGGGTACCCCAGAGGGACTGAGACCCCCCCATGAGACCAAGACCTTT
>JBAMJR010000035.1:0-20000 GCA_038501785.1 Myoxocephalus aenaeus | reverse complement strand
TTCTCTGGGTACCCCAGAGGGACTGAGACCCCCCCATGAGACCAAGACCAGTACCCAGACTTAGTAGACCTGGTCTGGGTACCCCAGAGGGACTGGGACCCCCCATGAGACCAAGACCAGTACCCAGGCTTGGTGGTCCTGGTCTGGGTCTGACTGAGTGACTGAGACCCCCCCACAAGACCAAGACCAGTACCCAGGCTTAGTAGACCTGGTCTGGGTACCCCAGAGGGACTGAGACCCCCCCATGAGACCCAGACCAGTACCCAGACTTAGTAGACCTGGTCTGGGTACCAGAGAGGGACTGAGACCCCCCATGAGACCCAGACCAGTACCCAGACTTAGTAGACCTGGTCTGGGTACCCCAGAGTGACTGAGACCCCCCATGAGACCCAGACCAGTACCCAGACTTAGTAGACCTGGTCTGGGTACCAGAGAGGGACTGAGACCCCCCCATGAGACCCAGACCAGTACCCAGACTTAGTAGACCTGGTCTGGGTACCATAGAGGGACTGAGACCCCCCCACAAGACCAAGACCAGTACCCAGGCTTGGTGGTCCTGGTCTGGGTCTGACTGAGTGACTGAGACCCCCCCACAAGACCAAGACCAGTACCCAGGCTTAGTAGACCTGGTCTGGGTACCAGAGAGGGACTGAGACCCCCCCATGAGACCCAGACCAGTACCCAGACTTAGTAGACCTGGTCTGGGTACCATAGAGGGACTGAGACCCCCCCACAAGACCAAGACCAGTACCCAGGCTTGGTGGTCCTGGTCTGGGTCTGTGTGAGTGACTGAGACCCCCTTCAGGACCAAGGCCAGTACCCAGACTTAGTAGACCTGGTCTGGGTACCAGAGAGGGACTGAGACCCCCCCATGAGACCCAGACCAGTACCCAGACTTGGTGGTCCTTCTCTGGGTACCCCAGAGGGACTGAGACCCCCCCACAAGACCAAGACCAGTACCCAGGCTTGGTGGTCCTGGTCTGGGTACCCCAGAGTGACTGAGACCCCCCATGAGACCAAGACCAGTAACCAGGCTTTGGTGGTCCTGGTCTGGGTACCCCAGAGTGACTGAGACCCCCCCACAAGACCAAGACCAGTACCCAGACTTGGTGGTCCTTCTCTGGGTACCCCAGAGTGACTGAGACCCCCCATGAGACCCAGACCAGTACCCAGACTTAGTAGACCTGGTCTGGGTACCATAGAGGGACTGAGACCCCCCCACAAGACCAAGACCAGTACCCAGACTTAGTAGACCTGGTCTGGGTACCATAGAGGGACTGAGACCCCCCCATGAGACCCAGACCAGTACCCAGACTTAGTAGACCTGGTCTGGGTACCAGAGAGGGACTGAGACCCCCCCCCATGAGACCCAGACCTTTACCCAGACTTAGTAGACCTGGTCTGGGTACCAGAGAGGGACTGAGACCCCCCCATGAGACCCAGACCTTTACCCAGACTTAGTAGACCTGGTCTGGGTACCAGAGAGGGACTGAGACCCCCCATGAGACCAAGACCAGTACCCAGGCTTTGGTGGTCCTAGTCTGGGTCTGTGTGAGTGACTGAGACCCCCTTCAGGACCAAGGCCAGTACCCAGGCTTGGTGGTCCTGGTCTGGGTACCCCAGAGTGACTGAGACCCCCCCACAAGACCAAGACCAGTACCCAGACTTAGTAGACCTGGTCTGGGTACCCCAGAGAGACTGAGACCCCCCCCCATGAGACCCAGACCAGTACCCAGACTTGGTGGTCCTTCTCTGGGTACCCCAGAGTGACTGAGACCCCCCATGAGACCAAGACCAGTACCCAGACTTGGTGGTCCTTCTCTGGGTACCCCAGAGGGACTGAGACCCCCCCATGAGACCCAGACCAGTACCCAGACTTGGTGGTCCTTCTCTGGGTACCCCAGAGGGACTGAGACCCCCCCCATGAGACCCAGACCAGTACCCAGGCTTGGTGGTCCTGGTCTGGGTACCTCTGAGTGACTGAGACCCCCCCACAAGACCAAGACCAGTACCCAGGCTTGGTGGTCCTTCTCTGGGTCTGTGTGAGTGACTGAGACCCCCTTCAGGACCAAGGCCAGTACCCAGGCTTGGTGGTCCTGGTCTGGGTACCCCAGAGGGACTGAGACCCCCCCACAAGACCAAGACCAGTACCCAGGCTTTGGTGGTCCTGGTCTGGGTACCATAGAGGGACTGAGACCCCCCATGAGACCAAGACCAGTACCCAGACTTGGTGGTCCTTCTCTGGGTACCCCAGAGGGACTGAGACCCCCCCACAAGACCAAGACCAGTACCCAGACTTAGTAGACCTAGTCTGGGTACCATAGAGGGACTGAGACCCCCCATGAGACCAAGACCAGTACCCATACTTGGTGGTCCTTCTCTGGGTACCCCAGAGGGACTGAGACCCCCCCACAAGACCAAGACCAGTACCCAGACTTAGTAGACCTAGTCTGGGTACCATAGAGGGACTGAGACCCCCCATGAGACCAAGACCAGTACCCAGACTTGGTGGTCCTTCTCTGGGTACCCCAGAGGGACTGAGACCCCCCCACAAGACCAAGACCAGTACCCAGGCTTTGGTGGTCCTGGTCTGGGTACCTCTGAGGTACTGAGACCCCCCCACAAGACCAAGACCAGTACCCAGACTTAGTAGACCTAGTCTGGGTACCATAGAGGGACTGAGACCCCCCATGAGACCAAGACCAGTACCCAGACTTGGTGGTCCTTCTCTGGGTACCCCAGAGGGACTGAGACCCCCCCACAAGACCAAGACCAGTACCCAGGCTTGGTGGTCCTTCTCTGGGTCTGTGTGAGTGACTGAGACCCCCTTCAGGACCAAGGCCAGTACCCAGGCTTGGTGGTCCTGGTCTGGGTACCCCAGAGGGACTGAGACCCCCCCACAAGACCAAGACCAGTACCCAGGCTTTGGTGGTCCTGGTCTGGGTACCATAGAGGGACTGAGACCCCCCATGAGACCAAGACCAGTACCCAGACTTGGTGGTCCTTCTCTGGGTACCCCAGAGTGACTGAGGCCCCCCCATGAGACCAAGACCAGTACCCAGGCTTGGTGGTCCTTCTCTGGGTACCCCAGAGGGACTGAGACCCCCCCACAAGACCAAGACCAGTACCCAGGCTTGGTGGTCCTGGTCTGGGTACCTCTGAGTGACTGAGACCCCCCCACAAGACCAAGACCAGTACCCAGGCTTGGTGGTCCTGGTCTGGGTACCCCAGAGTGACTGAGACCCCCCCATGAGACCAAGACCAGTACCCAGACTTAGTAGACCTGGTCTGGGTACCAGAGAGGGACTGAGACCCCCCCATGAGACCCAGACCTTTACCCAGACTTAGTAGACCTGGTCTGGGTACCAGAGAGGGACTGAGACCCCCCCCCATGAGACCCAGACCTTTACCCAGACTTAGTAGACCTGGTCTGGGTACCAGAGAGGGACTGAGACCCCCCCATGAGACCCAGACCTTTACCCAGACTTAGTAGACCTGGTCTGGGTACCAGAGAGGGACTGAGACCCCCCATGAGACCAAGACCAGTACCCAGGCTTTGGTGGTCCTAGTCTGGGTCTGTGTGAGTGACTGAGACCCCCTTCAGGACCAAGGCCAGTACCCAGGCTTGGTGGTCCTGGTCTGGGTACCCCAGAGTGACTGAGACCCCCCCACAAGACCAAGACCAGTACCCAGACTTAGTAGACCTGGTCTGGGTACCCCAGAGAGACTGAGACCCCCCCCCCATGAGACCCAGACCAGTACCCAGACTTGGTGGTCCTTCTCTGGGTACCCCAGAGTGACTGAGACCCCCCATGAGACCAAGACCAGTACCCAGACTTGGTGGTCCTTCTCTGGGTACCCCAGAGGGACTGAGACCCCCCCATGAGACCCAGACCAGTACCCAGACTTGGTGGTCCTTCTCTGGGTACCCCAGAGGGACTGAGACCCCCCCATGAGACCCAGACCAGTACCCAGGCTTGGTGGTCCTGGTCTGGGTACCTCTGAGTGACTGAGACCCCCCCACAAGACCAAGACCAGTACCCAGGCTTGGTGGTCCTTCTCTGGGTCTGTGTGAGTGACTGAGACCCCCTTCAGGACCAAGGCCAGTACCCAGGCTTGGTGGTCCTGGTCTGGGTACCCCAGAGGGACTGAGACCCCCCCACAAGACCAAGACCAGTACCCAGGCTTTGGTGGTCCTGGTCTGGGTACCATAGAGGGACTGAGACCCCCCATGAGACCAAGACCAGTACCCAGACTTGGTGGTCCTTCTCTGGGTACCCCAGAGGGACTGAGACCCCCCCACAAGACCAAGACCAGTACCCAGACTTAGTAGACCTAGTCTGGGTACCATAGAGGGACTGAGACCCCCCATGAGACCAAGACCAGTACCCATACTTGGTGGTCCTTCTCTGGGTACCCCAGAGGGACTGAGACCCCCCCACAAGACCAAGACCAGTACCCAGGCTTGGTGGTCCTGGTCTGGGTACCCCAGAGTGACTGAGACCCCTTCACGAGACCAAGACCAGTACCCAGGCTTGGTGGTCCTGGTCTGGGTACCCCAGAGGGACTGAGACCCCCCACAAGACCAAGACCAGTACCCATGCTTTGGTGGTCCTGGTCTGGGTACCCCAGAGGGACTGAGACCCCCCCATGAGACCAAGACCAGTACCCAGACTTAGTAGACCTGGTCTGGGTACCCCAGAGTGACTGAGACCCCCCCATGAGACCAAGACCAGTACCCAGACTTAGTAGACCTGGTCTGGGTACCAGAGAGGGACTGAGACCCCCCATGAGACCAAGACCAGTACCCATACTTGGTGGTCCTTCTCTGGGTACCCCAGAGGGACTGAGACCCCCCCACAAGACCAAGACCAGTACCCAGACTTAGTAGACCTAGTCTGGGTACCATAGAGGGACTGAGACCCCCCATGAGACCAAGACCAGTACCCAGACTTGGTGGTCCTTCTCTGGGTACCCCAGAGGGACTGAGACCCCCCCACAAGACCAAGACCAGTACCCAGGCTTTGGTGGTCCTGGTCTGGGTACCTCTGAGGTACTGAGACCCCCCCACAAGACCAAGACCAGTACCCAGACTTAGTAGACCTAGTCTGGGTACCATAGAGGGACTGAGACCCCCCATGAGACCAAGACCAGTACCCAGACTTGGTGGTCCTTCTCTGGGTACCCCAGAGGGACTGAGACCCCCCCACAAGACCAAGACCAGTACCCAGGCTTGGTGGTCCTTCTCTGGGTCTGTGTGAGTGACTGAGACCCCCTTCAGGACCAAGGCCAGTACCCAGGCTTGGTGGTCCTGGTCTGGGTACCCCAGAGGGACTGAGACCCCCCCACAAGACCAAGACCAGTACCCAGGCTTTGGTGGTCCTGGTCTGGGTACCATAGAGGGACTGAGACCCCCCATGAGACCAAGACCAGTACCCAGACTTGGTGGTCCTTCTCTGGGTACCCCAGAGGGACTGAGACCCCCCCACAAGACCAAGACCAGTACCCAGACTTAGTAGACCTAGTCTGGGTACCATAGAGGGACTGAGACCCCCCATGAGACCAAGACCAGTACCCATACTTGGTGGTCCTTCTCTGGGTACCCCAGAGGGACTGAGACCCCCCCACAAGACCAAGACCAGTACCCAGACTTAGTAGACCTAGTCTGGGTACCATAGAGGGACTGAGACCCCCCATGAGACCAAGACCAGTACCCAGACTTGGTGGTCCTTCTCTGGGTACCCCAGAGGGACTGAGACCCCCCCACAAGACCAAGACCAGTACCCAGGCTTGGTGGTCCTGGTCTGGGTACCCCAGAGGGACTGAGACCCCCCACAAGACCAAGACCAGTACCCATGCTTTGGTGGTCCTGGTCTGGGTACCCCAGAGGGACTGAGACCCCCCCATGAGACCAAGACCAGTACCCAGACTTAGTAGACCTGGTCTGGGTACCCCAGAGTGACTGAGACCCCCCCATGAGACCAAGACCAGTACCCAGACTTAGTAGACCTGGTCTGGGTACCAGAGAGGGACTGAGACCCCCCAAGAGACCAAGACCAGTACCCAGGCTTGGTGGTCCTGGTCTGGGTACCCCAGAGGGACTGAGACCCCCCACAAGACCAAGACCAGTACCCATGCTTTGGTGGTCCTGGTCTGGGTACCCCAGAGTGACTGAGACCCCCCCCATGAGACCAAGACCAGTACCCAGACTTGGTGGTCCTTCTCTGGGTACCCCAGAGGGACTGAGACCCCCCATGAGACCAAGACCAGTACCCAGACTTGGTGGTCCTTCTCTGGGTACCCCAGAGGGACTGAGACCCCCCCATGAGACCAAGACCAGTACCCAGACTTAGTAGACCTGGTCTGGGTACCCCAGAGGGACTGGGACCCCCCATGAGACCAAGACCAGTACCCAGGCTTGGTGGTCCTGGTCTGGGTCTGACTGAGTGACTGAGACCCCCCCACAAGACCAAGACCAGTACCCAGGCTTAGTAGACCTGGTCTGGGTACCCCAGAGGGACTGAGACCCCCCCATGAGACCCAGACCAGTACCCAGACTTAGTAGACCTGGTCTGGGTACCAGAGAGGGACTGAGACCCCCCATGAGACCCAGACCAGTACCCAGACTTAGTAGACCTGGTCTGGGTACCCCAGAGTGACTGAGACCCCCCATGAGACCCAGACCAGTACCCAGACTTAGTAGACCTGGTCTGGGTACCAGAGAGGGACTGAGACCCCCCCATGAGACCCAGACCAGTACCCAGACTTAGTAGACCTGGTCTGGGTACCATAGAGGGACTGAGACCCCCCCACAAGACCAAGACCAGTACCCAGGCTTGGTGGTCCTGGTCTGGGTCTGACTGAGTGACTGAGACCCCCCCACAAGACCAAGACCAGTACCCAGGCTTAGTAGACCTGGTCTGGGTACCAGAGAGGGACTGAGACCCCCCCATGAGACCCAGACCAGTACCCAGACTTAGTAGACCTGGTCTGGGTACCATAGAGGGACTGAGACCCCCCCACAAGACCAAGACCAGTACCCAGGCTTGGTGGTCCTGGTCTGGGTCTGTGTGAGTGACTGAGACCCCCTTCAGGACCAAGGCCAGTACCCAGACTTAGTAGACCTGGTCTGGGTACCAGAGAGGGACTGAGACCCCCCCATGAGACCCAGACCAGTACCCAGACTTGGTGGTCCTTCTCTGGGTACCCCAGAGGGACTGAGACCCCCCCACAAGACCAAGACCAGTACCCAGGCTTGGTGGTCCTGGTCTGGGTACCCCAGAGTGACTGAGACCCCCCATGAGACCAAGACCAGTAACCAGGCTTTGGTGGTCCTGGTCTGGGTACCCCAGAGTGACTGAGACCCCCCCACAAGACCAAGACCAGTACCCAGACTTGGTGGTCCTTCTCTGGGTACCCCAGAGTGACTGAGACCCCCCATGAGACCCAGACCAGTACCCAGACTTAGTAGACCTGGTCTGGGTACCATAGAGGGACTGAGACCCCCCCACAAGACCAAGACCAGTACCCAGACTTAGTAGACCTGGTCTGGGTACCATAGAGGGACTGAGACCCCCCCATGAGACCCAGACCAGTACCCAGACTTAGTAGACCTGGTCTGGGTACCAGAGAGGGACTGAGACCCCCCCCCATGAGACCCAGACCTTTACCCAGACTTAGTAGACCTGGTCTGGGTACCAGAGAGGGACTGAGACCCCCCCATGAGACCCAGACCTTTACCCAGACTTAGTAGACCTGGTCTGGGTACCAGAGAGGGACTGAGACCCCCCATGAGACCAAGACCAGTACCCAGGCTTTGGTGGTCCTAGTCTGGGTCTGTGTGAGTGACTGAGACCCCCTTCAGGACCAAGGCCAGTACCCAGGCTTGGTGGTCCTGGTCTGGGTACCCCAGAGTGACTGAGACCCCCCCACAAGACCAAGACCAGTACCCAGACTTAGTAGACCTGGTCTGGGTACCCCAGAGAGACTGAGACCCCCCCCCATGAGACCCAGACCAGTACCCAGACTTGGTGGTCCTTCTCTGGGTACCCCAGAGTGACTGAGACCCCCCATGAGACCAAGACCAGTACCCAGACTTGGTGGTCCTTCTCTGGGTACCCCAGAGGGACTGAGACCCCCCCATGAGACCCAGACCAGTACCCAGACTTGGTGGTCCTTCTCTGGGTACCCCAGAGGGACTGAGACCCCCCCCATGAGACCCAGACCAGTACCCAGGCTTGGTGGTCCTGGTCTGGGTACCTCTGAGTGACTGAGACCCCCCCACAAGACCAAGACCAGTACCCAGGCTTGGTGGTCCTTCTCTGGGTCTGTGTGAGTGACTGAGACCCCCTTCAGGACCAAGGCCAGTACCCAGGCTTGGTGGTCCTGGTCTGGGTACCCCAGAGGGACTGAGACCCCCCCACAAGACCAAGACCAGTACCCAGGCTTTGGTGGTCCTGGTCTGGGTACCATAGAGGGACTGAGACCCCCCATGAGACCAAGACCAGTACCCAGACTTGGTGGTCCTTCTCTGGGTACCCCAGAGGGACTGAGACCCCCCCACAAGACCAAGACCAGTACCCAGACTTAGTAGACCTAGTCTGGGTACCATAGAGGGACTGAGACCCCCCATGAGACCAAGACCAGTACCCATACTTGGTGGTCCTTCTCTGGGTACCCCAGAGGGACTGAGACCCCCCCACAAGACCAAGACCAGTACCCAGACTTAGTAGACCTAGTCTGGGTACCATAGAGGGACTGAGACCCCCCATGAGACCAAGACCAGTACCCAGACTTGGTGGTCCTTCTCTGGGTACCCCAGAGGGACTGAGACCCCCCCACAAGACCAAGACCAGTACCCAGGCTTTGGTGGTCCTGGTCTGGGTACCTCTGAGGTACTGAGACCCCCCCACAAGACCAAGACCAGTACCCAGACTTAGTAGACCTAGTCTGGGTACCATAGAGGGACTGAGACCCCCCATGAGACCAAGACCAGTACCCAGACTTGGTGGTCCTTCTCTGGGTACCCCAGAGGGACTGAGACCCCCCCACAAGACCAAGACCAGTACCCAGGCTTGGTGGTCCTTCTCTGGGTCTGTGTGAGTGACTGAGACCCCCTTCAGGACCAAGGCCAGTACCCAGGCTTGGTGGTCCTGGTCTGGGTACCCCAGAGGGACTGAGACCCCCCCACAAGACCAAGACCAGTACCCAGGCTTTGGTGGTCCTGGTCTGGGTACCATAGAGGGACTGAGACCCCCCATGAGACCAAGACCAGTACCCAGACTTGGTGGTCCTTCTCTGGGTACCCCAGAGTGACTGAGGCCCCCCCATGAGACCAAGACCAGTACCCAGGCTTGGTGGTCCTTCTCTGGGTACCCCAGAGGGACTGAGACCCCCCCACAAGACCAAGACCAGTACCCAGGCTTGGTGGTCCTGGTCTGGGTACCTCTGAGTGACTGAGACCCCCCCACAAGACCAAGACCAGTACCCAGGCTTGGTGGTCCTGGTCTGGGTACCCCAGAGTGACTGAGACCCCCCCATGAGACCAAGACCAGTACCCAGACTTAGTAGACCTGGTCTGGGTACCAGAGAGGGACTGAGACCCCCCCATGAGACCCAGACCTTTACCCAGACTTAGTAGACCTGGTCTGGGTACCAGAGAGGGACTGAGACCCCCCCCCATGAGACCCAGACCTTTACCCAGACTTAGTAGACCTGGTCTGGGTACCAGAGAGGGACTGAGACCCCCCCATGAGACCCAGACCTTTACCCAGACTTAGTAGACCTGGTCTGGGTACCAGAGAGGGACTGAGACCCCCCATGAGACCAAGACCAGTACCCAGGCTTTGGTGGTCCTAGTCTGGGTCTGTGTGAGTGACTGAGACCCCCTTCAGGACCAAGGCCAGTACCCAGGCTTGGTGGTCCTGGTCTGGGTACCCCAGAGTGACTGAGACCCCCCCACAAGACCAAGACCAGTACCCAGACTTAGTAGACCTGGTCTGGGTACCCCAGAGAGACTGAGACCCCCCCCCATGAGACCCAGACCAGTACCCAGACTTGGTGGTCCTTCTCTGGGTACCCCAGAGTGACTGAGACCCCCCATGAGACCAAGACCAGTACCCAGACTTGGTGGTCCTTCTCTGGGTACCCCAGAGGGACTGAGACCCCCCCATGAGACCCAGACCAGTACCCAGACTTGGTGGTCCTTCTCTGGGTACCCCAGAGGGACTGAGACCCCCCCATGAGACCCAGACCAGTACCCAGGCTTGGTGGTCCTGGTCTGGGTACCTCTGAGTGACTGAGACCCCCCCACAAGACCAAGACCAGTACCCAGGCTTGGTGGTCCTTCTCTGGGTCTGTGTGAGTGACTGAGACCCCCTTCAGGACCAAGGCCAGTACCCAGGCTTGGTGGTCCTGGTCTGGGTACCCCAGAGGGACTGAGACCCCCCCACAAGACCAAGACCAGTACCCAGGCTTTGGTGGTCCTGGTCTGGGTACCATAGAGGGACTGAGACCCCCCATGAGACCAAGACCAGTACCCAGACTTGGTGGTCCTTCTCTGGGTACCCCAGAGGGACTGAGACCCCCCCACAAGACCAAGACCAGTACCCAGACTTAGTAGACCTAGTCTGGGTACCATAGAGGGACTGAGACCCCCCATGAGACCAAGACCAGTACCCATACTTGGTGGTCCTTCTCTGGGTACCCCAGAGGGACTGAGACCCCCCCACAAGACCAAGACCAGTACCCAGGCTTGGTGGTCCTGGTCTGGGTACCCCAGAGTGACTGAGACCCCTTCACGAGACCAAGACCAGTACCCAGGCTTGGTGGTCCTGGTCTGGGTACCCCAGAGGGACTGAGACCCCCCACAAGACCAAGACCAGTACCCATGCTTTGGTGGTCCTGGTCTGGGTACCCCAGAGGGACTGAGACCCCCCCATGAGACCAAGACCAGTACCCAGACTTAGTAGACCTGGTCTGGGTACCCCAGAGTGACTGAGACCCCCCCATGAGACCAAGACCAGTACCCAGACTTAGTAGACCTGGTCTGGGTACCAGAGAGGGACTGAGACCCCCCATGAGACCAAGACCAGTACCCATACTTGGTGGTCCTTCTCTGGGTACCCCAGAGGGACTGAGACCCCCCCACAAGACCAAGACCAGTACCCAGACTTAGTAGACCTAGTCTGGGTACCATAGAGGGACTGAGACCCCCCATGAGACCAAGACCAGTACCCAGACTTGGTGGTCCTTCTCTGGGTACCCCAGAGGGACTGAGACCCCCCCACAAGACCAAGACCAGTACCCAGGCTTTGGTGGTCCTGGTCTGGGTACCTCTGAGGTACTGAGACCCCCCCACAAGACCAAGACCAGTACCCAGACTTAGTAGACCTAGTCTGGGTACCATAGAGGGACTGAGACCCCCCATGAGACCAAGACCAGTACCCAGACTTGGTGGTCCTTCTCTGGGTACCCCAGAGGGACTGAGACCCCCCCACAAGACCAAGACCAGTACCCAGGCTTGGTGGTCCTTCTCTGGGTCTGTGTGAGTGACTGAGACCCCCTTCAGGACCAAGGCCAGTACCCAGGCTTGGTGGTCCTGGTCTGGGTACCCCAGAGGGACTGAGACCCCCCCACAAGACCAAGACCAGTACCCAGGCTTTGGTGGTCCTGGTCTGGGTACCATAGAGGGACTGAGACCCCCCATGAGACCAAGACCAGTACCCAGACTTGGTGGTCCTTCTCTGGGTACCCCAGAGGGACTGAGACCCCCCCACAAGACCAAGACCAGTACCCAGACTTAGTAGACCTAGTCTGGGTACCATAGAGGGACTGAGACCCCCCATGAGACCAAGACCAGTACCCATACTTGGTGGTCCTTCTCTGGGTACCCCAGAGGGACTGAGACCCCCCCACAAGACCAAGACCAGTACCCAGACTTAGTAGACCTAGTCTGGGTACCATAGAGGGACTGAGACCCCCCATGAGACCAAGACCAGTACCCAGACTTGGTGGTCCTTCTCTGGGTACCCCAGAGGGACTGAGACCCCCCCACAAGACCAAGACCAGTACCCAGGCTTGGTGGTCCTGGTCTGGGTACCCCAGAGGGACTGAGACCCCCCACAAGACCAAGACCAGTACCCATGCTTTGGTGGTCCTGGTCTGGGTACCCCAGAGGGACTGAGACCCCCCCATGAGACCAAGACCAGTACCCAGACTTAGTAGACCTGGTCTGGGTACCCCAGAGTGACTGAGACCCCCCCATGAGACCAAGACCAGTACCCAGACTTAGTAGACCTGGTCTGGGTACCAGAGAGGGACTGAGACCCCCCAAGAGACCAAGACCAGTACCCAGGCTTGGTGGTCCTGGTCTGGGTACCCCAGAGGGACTGAGACCCCCCACAAGACCAAGACCAGTACCCATGCTTTGGTGGTCCTGGTCTGGGTACCCCAGAGGGACTGAGACCCCCCCATGAGACCAAGACCAGTACCCAGACTTAGTAGACCTGGTCTGGGTACCCCAGAGTGACTGAGACCCCCCCATGAGACCAAGACCAGTACCCAGACTTAGTAGACCTGGTCTGGGTACCAGAGAGGGACTGAGACCCCCCAAGAGACCAAGACCAGTACCCAGGCTTGGTGGTCCTGGTCTGGGTACCCCAGAGGGACTGAGACCCCCCACAAGACCAAGACCAGTACCCATGCTTTGGTGGTCCTGGTCTGGGTACCCCAGAGGGACTGAGACCCCCCCATGAGACCAAGACCAGTACCCAGACTTAGTAGACCTGGTCTGGGTACCCCAGAGTGACTGAGACCCCCCCATGAGACCAAGACCAGTACCCAGACTTAGTAGACCTGGTCTGGGTACCAGAGAGGGACTGAGACCCCCCAAGAGACCAAGACCAGTACCCAGGCTTGGTGGTCCTGGTCTGGGTACCCCAGAGGGACTGAGACCCCCCCATGAGACCCAGACCAGTACCCAGACTTAGTAGACCTGGTCTGGGTACCAGAGAGTGACTGAGACCCCCCCATGAGACCAAGACCAGTACCCAGACTTAGTAGACCTGGTCTGGGTACCAGAGAGGGACTGAGACCCCCCATGAGACCAAGACCAGTACCCAGACTTGGTGGTCCTGGTCTGGGTACCCCAGAGTGACTGAGACCCCCCCATGAGACCCAGACCAGTACCCAGACTTAGTAGACCTGGTCTGGGTACCAGAGAGTGACTGAGACCCCCCCATGAGACCAAGACCAGTACCCAGACTTAGTAGACCTGGTCTGGGTACCAGAGAGGGACTGAGACCCCCCATGAGACCAAGACCAGTACCCAGACTTGGTGGTCCTGGTCTGGGTACCCCAGAGTGACTGAGACCCCCCCATGAGACCAAGACCAGTACCCAGACTTAGTATACCTGGTCTGGGTACCCCAGAGGGACTGAGACCCCCCCAAGAGACCAAGACCAGTACCCAGACTTAGTAGACCTGGTCTGGGTACCAGAGAGGGACTGAGACCCCCCCACAAGACCAAGACCAGTACACAGACTTGGTGGTCCTTCTCTGGGTCTGTGTGAGTGACTGAGACCCCCTTCAGGACCAAGGCCAGTACCCAGACTTAGTAGACCTGGTCTGGGTACCCCAGAGGGACTGAGACCCCCCCATGAGACCCAGACCAGTACCCAGACTTAGTAGACCTGGTCTGGGTACCATAGAGGGACTGAGACCCCCCCATGAGACCAAGACCAGTACCCAGACTTAGTAGACCTGGTCTGGGTACCCCAGAGGGACTGAGACCCCCCCACAAGACCAAGACCAGTACCCAGGCTTGGTGGTCCTGGTCTGGGTACCCCAGAGTGACTGAGACCCCTTCACGAGACCAAGACCAGTACCCAGGCTTGGTGGTCCTGGTCTGGGTCTGTGTGAGTGACTGAGACCCCCTTCAGGACCAAGGCCAGTACCCAGGCTCGGTGGTCCTTCTCTGGGTCTGAGTGAGTGACTGAGACCCCCCCATGAGACCCAGACCAGTACCCAGACTTAGTAGACCTGGTCTGGGTACCAGAGAGGGACTGAGACCCCCCCCACGAGACCCAGACCAGTACCCGGACTTGGTGGTCCTGGTCTGGGTCTGTGTGAGTGACTGAGACCCCCCATGAGACCCAGACCACTACCCAGACTTAGTAGACCTGGTCTGGGTACCCCAGAGAGACTGAGACCCCCCCACAAGACCAAGACCAGTACCCAGGCTTGGTGGTCCTGGTCTGGGTCTGTGTGAGTGACTGAGACCCCCCATGAGACCAAGACCAGTACCCAGGCTTAGTAGACCTGGTCTGGGTACCAGAGAGGGACTGAGACCCCCCCACGAGACCCAGACCAGTACCCAGGCTTGGTGGTCCTGGTCTGGGTCTGTGTGAGTGACTGAGACCCCCCATGAGACCAAGACCAGTACCCAGGCTTAGTAGACCTGGTCTGGGTACCAGAGAGGGACTGAGACCCCCCTACAGGACCAAGACCTTTACCCAGACTTAGTAGACCTGGTCTGGGTACCAGAGAGGGACTGAGACCCCCCTACAGGACCCAGACCTTTACCCGGACTTAGTAGACCTGGTCTGGGTACCAGAGAGGGACTGAGACCCCCCTACAGGACCAAGACCTTTACCCGGACTTAGTAGACCTGGTCTGGGTACCAGAGAGGGACTGAGACCCCCCCATGAGACCAAGACCAGTACCCAGACTTAGTAGACCTGGTCTGGGTACCCCAGAGTGACTGAGACCCCCCTACAGGACCAAGACCTTTACCAGGACTTAGTAGACCTGGTCTGGGTACCACAGAGGGACTGGGACCCCCCTACAGGACCCAGACCTTTACCCGGACTTAGTAGACCTGGTCTGGGTACCAGAGAGGGACTGAGACCCCCCATGAGACCAAGACCAGTACCCAAACTTAGTAGACCTGGTCTGGGTACCCCGGAGTGACTGAGACCCCCCCATGAGACCAAGACCAGTACCCAGACTTGGTGGTCCTGGTCTGGGTACCCCAGAGTGACTGAGACCCCCCATGAGACCCAGACCAGTACCCAGACTTAGTAGACCTGGTCTGGGTACCCCAGAGGGACTGAGACCCCCCCATGAGACCCAGACCAGTACCCAGACTTAGTAGACCTGGTCTGGGTACCATAGAGGGACTGAGACCCCCCCACAAGACCAAGACCAGTACCCAGGCTTGGTGGTCCTGGTCTGGGTACCCCAGAGTGACTGAGACCCCCCATGAGACCCAGACCAGTACCCAGACTTAGTAGACCTGGTCTGGGTACCAGAGAGGGACTGAGACCCCCCATGAGACCCAGACCAGTACCCAGACTTAGTAGACCTGGTCTGGGTACCATAGAGGGACTGAGACCCCCCCACAAGACCAAGACCAGTACCCAGGCTTGGTGGTCCTGGTCTGGGTCTGACTGAGTGACTGAGACCCCCCCATGAGACCCAGACCAGTACCCAGACTTAGTAGACCTGGTCTGGGTACCATAGAGGGACTGAGACCCCCCCATGAGACCAAGACCAGTACCCAGGCTTAGTAGACCTGGTCTGGGTACCCCAGAGTGACTGAGACCCCCCCATGAGACCCAGACCAGTACCCAGACTTAGTAGACCTGGTCTGGGTACCAGAGAGGGACTGAGACCCCCCCATGAGACCAAGACCAGTACCCAGACTTAGTAGACCTGGTCTGGGTACCAGAGAGGGACTGAGACCCCCCATGAGACCAAGACCAGTACCCAGGCTTGGTGGTCCTTCTCTGGGTCTGACTGAGTGACTGAGACCCCCTTCAGGACCAAGGCCAGTACCCAGGCTTGGTGGTCCTGGTCTGGGTACCCCAGAGTGACTGAGACCCCCCATGAGACCCAGACCAGTACCCAGACTTAGTAGACCTGGTCTGGGTACCAGAGAGGGACTGAGACCCCCCATGAGACCAAGACCAGTACCCAGACTTAGTAGACCTGGTCTGGGTACCCCAGAGGGACTGAGACCCCCCATGAGACCAAGACCAGTACCCAGACTTAGTAGACCTGGTCTGGGTACCATAGAGGGACTGAGACCCCCCCATGAGACCAAGACCAGTACCCAGACTTAGTAGACCTGGTCTGGGTACCATAGAGGGACTGAGACCCCCCCATGAGACCAAGACCAGTACCCAGGCTTAGTAGACCTGGTCTGGGTACCCCAGAGTGACTGAGACCCCCCCATGAGACCCAGACCAGTACCCAGACTTAGTAGACCTGGTCTGGGTACCATAGAGGGACTGAGACCCCCCCATGAGACCAAGACCAGTACCCAGACTTAGTAGACCAGGTCTGGGTACCAGAGAGGGACTGAGACCCCCCATGAGACCAAGACCAGTACCCAGACTTAGTAGACCAGGTCTGGGTACCCCAGAGTGACTGAGACCCCCCCATGAGACCAAGACCAGTACCCAGACTTAGTAGACCTGGTCTGGGTACCAGAGAGGGACTGAGACCCCCCTACAGGACCCAGACCTTTACCCGGACTTAGTAGACCTGGTCTGGGTACCAGAGAGGGACTGAGACCCCCCATACAGGACCAAGACCTTTACCCGGACTTAGTAGACCTGGTCTGGGTACCAGAGAGGGACTGAGACCCCCTACAGGACCAAGACCTTTACCCGGACTTAGTAGACCTGGTCTGGGTACCAGAGAGGGACTGATACCCCCCTACAGGACCCAGACCTTTACCGGACTTAGTAGACCTGGTCTGGGTCCAGCTGAGGGACTGAGACCCCCCCATGAGACCAAGACCTTTACCCGGACTTAGTAGACCTGGTCTGGGTACCCCAGAGGGACTGAGACCCCCCCATGAGACCAAGACCTTTACCCGGACTTAGTAGACCTGGTCTGGGTACCCCAGAGGGACTGGGACCCCCCTACAGGACCCAGACCTTTACCCGCACTTAGTAGACCTGGTCTGGGTACCCCAGAGGGACTGGGACCCCCTACAGGACCCAGACCAGTACCCGGACTTAGTAGACCTGGTCTGGGTCTAGCTGAGAGACTCAGACCCCACTACAGGACCAAGACCTTTAGCCGGACTTAGTAGACCTGGTCTGGGTCTAGCTGAGTGACTCAGACCCCCCTACAGGACCAAGACCTTTAGCCGGACTTAGTAGACCTGGTCTGGGTACCCCAGAGGGACCTGGACCCCCTAGAGGACCAAGGCCAGCAGCCAGACCTCCTCTCACTCGCTGCTCAGCCCCCACCTTTTTTTTCGCCATAGTTTCGGAGGAAATCCCCCCTCCCTCAGGAAGAAAAAACTTTAACTTTTTTCAAAATGGAAAAAGTGATGAAAATCAGACAGAGTCCACTATTCTAGAGTACCAGGGCTCCGAGATAGTTAGAGAACCAGGGGTCCGAGATCTAGATAACCAGGGGCACGAGAGTTAGAGAACCAGGGGCGCCAGAGTTCTAGAGAACCAGGGGCACGAGAGTTAGAGAACCAGGGGCGCGAGAGTTAGAGTACCAGGGGCGCGAGAGTCCTAGATAACCAGGGGCGCGAGAGTTAGAGAACCAGGGGCACGAGAATCCTAGATAACCAGGGGCGCGAGAGTCCTAGAGAACCAGGGGCGCGAGATTCGGAGCACCAGGGGCACGAGAATCGGAGTTAGAGAACCAGGGGCGCGAGATTCGGAGCACCAGGGGCGCGAGAATCGGAGTTAGAGAACCAGGGGCGCGAGATTCAGAGTACCAGGGGCGCGAGAATCGGAGCACCAGGGGCGCGAGAATCGGAGTTAGAGTACCAGGGGCGCGAGATTCAGAGTACCAGGGGCGCGAGATTCAGAGTACCAGGGGCACGAGAATCAGATTTAGAGTACCAGGGGCGCGAGACTCAGAGTACCAGGGGCACGAAACGGAGTGTAAGATAACAGACCGAAGATTACCTCTTTCATTATTTTACATTGACACACTTTGGTACGGTGCGACAAAATTACCTCTCGCACGATTTCAGAAACCCAGTTTTCAGAAAAAGGCTTACCATGAGTTGAGGCCGGCTTTTCACAGGAATGGATGCCCACGATGACTGAAGGCAGGTCGGATGGTCTGGGCGGCCATAGAGGGTCCATGTCCTGGATAAAAAACACTTTGGTGAAAAATAAAAGGCGTTTGTGGAGGTACGCCTGTACATGCCCGGATCCTTCTGGGATTTTGCAGAGCTTTTCTGGGCGTGGAGGGCGGCCGCGCGCGGTGTGTGGCGGGACCCGCGGAGCTTTTTTTGACAGTTTTGGCACTTTTTGGAGCACGCAGCGGGCGTCCCGCGGAGCGAGGTGCGTTTCCTCTGATAATTTTTCGGACACAATCTGACCCACAGGCCCCCTCCGGACGGTCCCACGGATGAATAAAAAGCACTTTTGGAAAAAGAACCGAGTCATTTTGACGTCTTTTTGGAGAAGAGTAACTTCTCGCTGCGGTGAGGTGCATTGCAAGTGAGCTAGGTCGGGCATGAACTGGACCCGCAGACCCCCTCCGGACCGCCCCCCCGATGAATAAAAACCAGTTTGCCCGAAAAAGAGTCTTCATTTTTAGCCGTTTTTGGCACTTTTTGGAGCACGCAGCGAGCGTCCCGCGGAGCGAGGTGCGTTTCCTCTGATAATTTTTCGGACACAATCTGACCCACAGGCCCCCTCCGGACGGTCCCACGGATGAATAAAAAGCACTTTTGGAAAAAGAACCGAGTCATTTTGACGTCTTTTTGGAGAAGAGTAACTTCTCGCTGCGGTGAGGTGCATTGCAAGTGAGCTAGGTCGGGCATGAACTGGACCCGCAGACCCCCTCCGGACCGCCCCCCCGATGAATAAAAACCAGTTTGCCCGAAAAAGAGTCTTCATTTTCAGCCGTTTTTGGCACTTTTGCTCGCGGCAGCGGAGGCTCCGCTCCGAGTGAGCTACACTTTGACGAAAAAAGAGATGGACACACCTGGTTGTCCGTGCAGACCGATTGGCATACGTGACCCGCCATCGGAGGGCCCCCGCCGGCCGGCCTCGTGCCGGTGTTCTGGTGGGCGGTTCCTCCGGACCGCGGGTTCGCCTCTAGGCCCGGGAGGAGCAATGGCGCAGGGGGTTCCCCCGTTACCCTGCGTCCCTCCCGGGTCGACCCATTGAAGCGAGACCGAGACGACCCGTCTGACCCAGCAGTCCTGCCACGGAGCTCGCCGCCCTGTCGCAGTCTCCCATTCCAGCGGGAGACAGGCGCAGTGTCGCAGCGTGCCTCCGGTGAACACGTTTCTCAAACCCTTCCTCGTCGAGCGAAAGCCGATGGCCCCCATGCGCTTCGCTCCGCTCCGTGCCTCCCCCGCCCGGGACTCGGAGGGAGCTGGCCACGAGGGAGCTGGCCACCCCCCAGCCACACTGGGCCGACGGCGGGCGTCCGCCTCGGCCGGTGACGAAGGGCTACCTGGTTGATCCTGCCAGTAGCATATGCTTGTCTCAAAGATTAAGCCATGCAAGTCTAAGTACACACGGCCGGTACAGTGAAACTGCGAATGGCTCATTAAATCAGTTATGGTTCCTTTGATCGCTCTAACGTTACTTGGATAACTGTGGCAATTCTAGAGCTAATACATGCAAACGAGCGCTGACCTCCGGGGATGCGTGCATTTATCAGATCCAAAACCCATGCGTGGTTGCCCTCCGGGCGCCACGGCAGCTTTGGTGACTCTGGATAACCTCGAGCCGATCGCTGGCCCCCGTGGCGGCGACGTCTCATTCGAATGTCTGCCCTATCAACTTTCGATGGTACTTTCTGTGCCTACCATGGTGACCACGGGTAACGGGGAATCAGGGTTCGATTCCGGAGAGGGAGCCTGAGAAACGGCTACCACATCCAAGGAAGGCAGCAGGCGCGCGCAAATTACCCACTCCCGACTCGGGGAGGTAGTGACGAAAAATAACAATACAGGACTCTTTCGAGGCCCTGTAATTGGAATGAGTACACTTTAAATC